>CM040394.1:77310846-77340520 GCA_022702515.1 Ilyophis sp. 1 JC-2022
ACATTGCCACTGTAACAGGAAATAAAGTATAAAATAAACCAATTTCTCAGAACCAACATAATTCATTGGACAGTGGCACGTTTTTTTGTTATTTTGGTTCTGTCCTCGAGCACTTTGAGTTTGAAAGGATACAATGACAATGAGGTTTAAGTACAGACTGTCAGCTTTAATCTGAGGGTATTTTCATACATATCGGATGTACCGTTTAGAAATTATAGAACCTTTTGTACATAGTCCCCCCAGGACCAAGTTTGAGAACCACTGCACTAGAGCACTTAACACCCTTACAACCATGTAACCCAAAGGTGTTTGATTCCCAGGTAGGACACTGCCGTTGACACTGTCGAGCAAGGTACTTAAACTGAATTACTTCAGTATATATCCAGCTGTAAAAATGGATAGTAGGCCTATGTCAAAAATTGTGTAAATCGCTTTCGATAAGAGCATCTGCTAAATGCCTGTAATCTAATCGAATCTTAACAGAATAAGACACCAGGCATCATTCTTTAAATATCTCGACATTTATTCAAAATGAGCGTATTTCGTAAATTAGACCAGTGCTCAGTCCGGGCGCTATTGATATTCTATGACAATGAGGAAAACGTATGGTAGTACTCCTGTCTTCTGGTCTGCTTTTTGCCAGCCCGGGTCTGACTCACGTAACACTGCAATGCTGTGTTGCGAACTTGCGATGTCCCCAATATCATTTCAAATTTAAACTGACGTTACTTACCTGTAACACCACCCAATTTCGCAATTTGCGCAGCCTTCAGTGTCTTTAATGTGTTTTATTGATCGAGTTGGAAAGAGTGGATTGTTTTACATTTCAAAGGTGAGAACCCTGATGATCATCGTAGGCTACCGAAATGTGTGACTGGTAATTTGACCATGTCCAGAAGATGACATGCATAGGCTACACAGCATCTTCAAATCATCAATGGAAAGAAATGCCACCTTTTTATTATTTTGGTCAGATTTATATTGTAGCAGGAATTCACACCAAACAGCCAAGTTCCACACTCCACAGCTTTTGCGCAGATATCCAACACATCGCGAGATGGGGCATATCTGCCGATCCTGTGAGTTCACGCGATCCTAAATGTTTTTCCAATATTTAAAATTGATCCGCGAAATCCCTATTATATTGCCGTGTCTGGAACGCACTCTTTCACACGAGATTTAATTTATGAAAACATAATATTCGTCAGTGGTAGGCTATACTTGCCGCATGAACTGAATGATACGGACAACTGCACCAAAAAGTGCTTCTCTGGCTTCAGCAGTCAGTTCTATCCGGCTCAAGATTAAGTCGTCACTTCCTGCGGGGAGGGACTGCTGCACGGAGAGGAAGCTGCTATTCCAAGGCCTGCGAGGTACGAGCAGCCAGCATACGCGATTTGGGGCAGAGACGTCCGGGAGAAGTTAGAAAACAGGAACCAATTTGGTTGCGAACGCAGCATTAAATATTCTTTTTTTTTTCTTTTCTTTTTTTTTGTTGCATGACAGCAGAGTTGACTCTTGGACTCTTGCAAACAGATCGAGATCGTTTGCGTTTCATTTTTCCCCTTTGATAAATCGGCAAATAACGTTACAGTTGTCATACCCCTCTGGACCCGAGTATCAACATTATAAACAATAATAACAGCGACGGTAGCTATCTATAAACCATAGCTAGTTAGCTACATTATCGAACTTCATATCTCCGTGAGAAAATTTGCAAGCTATCTAATTATTATGTTACAAAGTCGCAGTTTCTGCTAAGAGTGCACACAGGCCCTGCATTTCGGTCAGAGCATGAACGTCAGCCGGAGCAGCCAACACCTCAAATAGCTGAAAATATTTATTTGAAGCCAGAGGTTCCCAGTTGACTCCGATCATGGTGAGTATTGGCTGCTAATATTATGATTTCATTATTTGATATATTGTAACAATTTTATGTTTGGGGCCTGACTGCACCTGTCTTTAAAGCATTTCCACCAGAAACGGGCTTGCTACTATTTTCTGCTGTGACTTCAGTTAGACATATGTGCGTAGCGAGCTTAACTCATACTCGCATTGATGGTCAACTAGCTACAGATCCATGTTATAATTTATTATACTTTAAATCGAACATGAAAACCAAAGGCAGGTAGGCTACTTTGCAATTGCTTCGCACAGGCCTACATGTAAATGCATTTATTCGTTTGCACCTATTCGTTTTTGTATCATTTTTAAAAATTGTAGGCTACACATGTAAATATGATTTTATTTACGTTAGGTCTTCCAATGTTATAGTTGCATGAAAAGTATCGGTGCATCCTAAAGTAGCTAACGGTATACGATGTAGACTACAGGATAGAAGCATAACCTGTGGGCACGGGGCTAAGCAGGAAGTCGGAATTGGATTCGTTAAGACACCTCGCGAGCAGCCCAGCTTCTACAATTGAACACTTGCATTGGGCAATATTTAGCGTGTTCTAGCACATTCTGCGATTCTAGGACTGTAGGCTACTCACAACGCACAGCATCAAACGGACGACGTATTTTTTCAGTGACGCAACGAGTGAAAATGTCAGGAATGTTCCAAGACCTATGCCTATTTTTCATTTGGGCTCTTCCATTTCGACGCGGAGCATTGTATCCGGGAGAAATATCCGTTCAAAATTGATACCGCGTGCTGATCTGTTAACTATTATGACCAGCTTCACATGGTGTACATGGATCCTTTGGCGGTGTGTTAATGAATGCTTTTCTTATCCTCATGATGTAGCTTCTGGATTTTGGAACCCCCCCCTTAAATTTTTTAAATAGGTTTATTATTTTACAGATTACTAGTCCAAGTCCTGAGTTTGTGTTTGATATTGCACGATCAGCCCAGGCCCCACACTGTAGCCTGCCATTTGATAAAATCTTATTATAAATTTGATTTGTGGAAAATTAACTTAAAGTTGAGTCAGCTGTTACTGGGACTTGGTGATTTCACAGCACAGACAGAAGAGTCCATTATGACTAAACTCCTGCAGTGCCTTTGAAGTCTTATACTTCAGGTCCCATAAGTGGTTTACACATTTGGCCCAGGCTCACAAAGACTGTCAGACGCAAAGGGCAGTGTCAACGAAAATAATGCCTTTTATTGAAAAAAAAACATTTTTTAAAAGAAAGAAAAAAGGATGACTTGATACAAATAACACTGTGCGTGGTTTTACCACAGACTTTCAGAATTCACAGTTCAACCCTCTCCAGCGATGAATTACACCAAGAATAAACGCGCTGTGCTCTGACAGTGCATTCTGCATTTGCCGTTTGGAAAAAGCTATTTAGATTTTATGCGCAGGAACAAATAGTCGGATTTCACTATTTTGTCAGTCCTGTGGTTGCAGGATAACCATCACCATACACCCATTTCCACCTCCATGGCTCTAAACTGCAACACCCATTTTTGGGTGGTGTTGGCCTTCTTGAGTGATAGCCCTCATGAAAACAGTATGAGCCTTGAGCCCTTTCTGGAGATGATAACAGCCTGCTTTCAAACACACAAAGCCAGTTGGCAACATTTTATATGTTGAATTATGTTGCTACTTTTTAATTTGTCCGCATGAATATATGAAAAGGTCCACCTTTTTGTTGCAAATTGGCCTATTGTTTTGCTAGAAATTAACCCAGGCTTCAGGAAGTTTGGGTAGTACTCATCTCTCCCTCCTTCTCTTTCTCCCTCCTCTCCTGATCTCGTCCTCCTCTCCTGCTCTTCTCCTCCTCCTCCTCTCTCGCCCTCAGGCATCGGAGGAGGCTTCATTGCATGCTCTGGAGAGCCTCATGACAGAATTCTTTCACAGCTGCACTACCAACGAGCGAAAGAGAGAAATAGGTGAGCCAGGCCCTGATTGATTGATTGATTGGTCTTGTTTTAGTGTCTTACATCATAAAGATGCCCAGCCCACATGGACTTACATGGCACTACAATTCATACAGTCAACTCAATCCAAACAAGAAAAACAACATAATTATCACAATTCCTCATGTTCATTCTTACAAAACAACCCCGGATTAATAACAGTTGTATACATAAAGGGCATTCTGTCTTCTTTTCCATGCACTGGCAGTAAATTTAGCAAAATGGAAAACTTTCTCTTGAAAAAAACATTTTTTATCATAAATTTGTACATAACGAATTTTGTACATAACCGCTGTTCTTCAGGAACACCCATAAATGAAGTGCCAGAAGCAAGGTACCTGTTCTCAGCTGTGCACATAATCACCCTTGTCCACAGCTGCAACTAACAACTATTTTGTTAGTCGATTAATCGATCGATTATTGAAACGAACAATCGTCTATTCGGATTATGAATCGCACAATTACTCAATGGCTCTTATTTAGCTATCAGCTTTTAAATTTAGCTTGAGGTTGTTTTAGGCATGTGCCAACTAACAATACAAAAATAAAGATGAATACTTCATTCAAAAATACTTTTTTTAATAAACTTTGCTGCTGATACAAAAGATATAAATGTCAATTTTAAACCAAGGGCAGGCAAAGTAGCAGCAATAAAATATAACAAAAATACAGCAGTTTTCCCTTAATCAAAGCATATTTCTGGCATCAATACAACATACATTTTAAATTTATAGTGCGGGTGCAGTACAAAAAACCTATTACTGGACTATCATATTAGGCCAACAGTAGTGGTGTAACGGACCGTAGTTGATTCGTACGGATTCGTACGGATCCCCCCCCCCCCCCATGGTTCGGCACGCATGTGAACCGCAGATTAATTGCAACGTTTTTAACCATCATAGTGTGAAATACAGGTGCAGCTCAAAAAATTAGAATATCGTGAAAAAGTTCAATATTTTTTGTCACTCATTTCAGAAAGTGAAACTCATATATTATATAGATTCATTACACATAGAGTGAAATATTTCAAGCCTTTATTTCTTGTAATTTTGATGATTATGGCTTACAGCTAATGAAACCCAAAATTCAGTGTCTCAGAAAATTAGAATATTTTGCTTTAACATATTTTTAAAGTATCATATTTAATATTTGGTCGTATATCCTTTGCATGCTGTTACTTCCTGAAGTCTGTGACTAATCAACATCAAAATACTCTCGATATCTTATTTTCAGGTACTGTTACAAGCGATACTATAACCTCTCTGCATTTGAACTGATCTCTATGAGAATTGGGGGGTAAGACTAGATTCAGCTGTAAATTACGCTGGTACAGTATGGAACACATGACTGGCGAAATGGCTGTACGTCATCAAGGGTCTAAGGCAGGGGTGGGCAATTCCAGGCCTCGCGGGCCGGTGTGTATGCAGGTTTTTACTGCCACCAGTTACCACGGCTCAATCAGCTAATTAGTCATACACACAATCACCGATTCACTCGTAAATTACAGAACGATAAAACGCTACAATACACGCATACCGGCACAAGAACATTCATCAGCTGCTGTTCATATCGCGGATATGTAGATTAAAATATCAGATCATGTAAACGATTGGGCTAATTCAATAATTGTTAACTGGCGGCAGCAAAAACCTGCATACACACCGGCCCGCGAGGCCTGGAGTTGCCCACCCCTGGTCTAAGGTATCAAACGAGCCCCAAACCATCACTCTGCGGCCAGATATGGAGTAGATGTGGATGGATCCCTTTAAGGGTTGTTCCTCCTGACTTTTTTCCCCATAGAGTTCTATAGGAAAATGAGTCAGGAGAAATAACCCTTGCAGTGATCCATCCACATCTACTCCATATCTGGCAACAGAGTGATGGTTTGGGGCTCGTTCGATAGTTCAGACCCTTGATGACTTACAGCCATTTAGCCAGCCATGTGTTCCATACTGTACCAGTGTAATTTACAGCTGAATCTAGTCTCACCCCCAAATTCCCATAGAGATCAGTTCAAATGCAGAGAGGTTATAGTATCGCTTGTAACAGTACCTGAAAATAAGATATCGAGAGTCTTTTGATGTTGATTGTTCACAGACTTCAGGAAGTAACAGCATGCAAAGGATATGCGACCAAATATTAAATATGATACTTTAAAAATATGTTAAAGCAAAATATTCTAATTTTCTGAGACACTGAATTTTGGGTTTCATTAGCTGTAAGCCATAATCATCAAAATTACAAGAAATAAAGGCTTGAAATATTTCACTCTATGTGTAATGAATCTATATAATATATGAGTTTCACTTTCTGAAATGAGTGACAAAAAATATTGAACTTTTTCACGATATTCTAATTTTTTGAGCTGCACCTGTACAGTTTTACTGCCGCTGTTACTTTTTAAAGTAGTAATTCCCTAAATCTCAATGCAGAGTTGCAATGATTTGATTATTTTACAAAAGCAGTCGTGTGTTCGTGTGAACGGGGCATATTGAAAAAGCGAAGAAGAAGAAAAAAGAAAAAAAGCGCAGTGACAGTCATGGCTAGCGGAGGAGCGGAAGAACTTGAGAGGCCTCCCGCATCATTTAAGTCGTATGCATGGGAGCATTTTGGCTTCCCTGTAACATATAATGATGACGGGAGAAGGGTGGTGGACAAAACCGTTATGGTATGTAGGCGTTGTGCCACGAGAAAGCCAGTTACTCCATTACAAAAAATCTACATTCAAGCCATATTTTTTGTTCTTGATTGTAGAATCCTATGTAGATATTGAAATGCGTTCTAAATAAATGTTGCCCCTCTATATGTCCAGTTTCATGATAAATGGAGATGTGAGTTATTAGGGCTGTCACTTTTTCCAAAAGTCAAGTTCAAATGAGATCAGACAAACCCATAAATCATTCGAATCAATTTGAATGCAACGCACATTGGGCATGCACGCATAGACAGGAATTTTTTGCGGTTTAGAAAGTATCAAATTCTCTGGTGTTCTCTAAACTTGTGCACTCGACAGCAACACATTCTCCATAAACGTCGCCATGATGACAAAGATGCAACGTTTAAGATTGTAAAGTTAAGGGCACATTTGGAATGTGAACGGGATCATTGGGAATAATAGGTTATTATTTGCTACTGTATGTTCAACGCCATTAACAATTCATTGATCAAGAGAAAATATATTTCAAAATAGAAAACGTTACAGCTCATAACGTGAAGTAACATGGCTTTCAACATTAGCTACTGTAACTAGCTAGCTAACAAGCTAACCGAGACGAGTCTTCAGATGCTCCAGCAAAACTGAAGTGTTCCCATGCCAGGCAAGCTCAGCTTTGCAAATGTTGCAGTTCACAGCTTTTTTTAGTTGAGAGTGAAATGCGCATGTGCACCTCTCAACAAAGATGAGAAGGAAGCAAGATCTCTCACTCCTTAGCTACTTCCATCATCAGCTCCGAAAAAAAAACAATTCAGCTCCACAGCGTGAAAAACACACGCGATGACGTCACCAACGAATCGACAATTGAATCAACATCTAGTCCACTCCCCGGATTAGGGTTCAATGCAATATTTCCATTGATGTGCAGATGTGTTAATACAGGTTATTTTGTGTGGCATCATTCTCAACTTGAAAGAAATGTTTTCCAACTGACTTTTGGGTGGGTGGTGGGGTTTGGTTCAACTGACGAAATGACAACGTCTTGTTCCCTTGTTCATTTTAGAATGGTTTGGTTTGACTATTTTGTTTGGTTATTTTATTAGTCACTTGTTCTGAAGGGAATGGTACCCCATTCTTTCTTTCTTCAGAAGATTGTACATTGATAAACTAAAATTCTTGTAACACCCCATTTGTACCCTAATCTGTTTTTTCTCTTTGTTTTCTGTAGAGGAGCTGCTAAATAACTTTGCTCAGCAGATAGGAGCATGGCGGTACTGTCTCTATTTCCTGTCCAACACTCGCAACGAGTACGTCATGATGTACAGTCTCACAGTTTTTGAGGTGAGTGCTTTCTGCATGATGTATTTGACTTTTTTGTTATTATTTTGCTACAGAACTAAATGCAAACATCAGGTAGGGCCCCTGTGGAGCGAGGCAGGTTATGAACAAAGTAATTGTGTAATGTCGGTATATCCCGGCTTGAATTCTCTTGTGCGATATGCCGTGTAGGCAACAAATTCTGGAAATGGAGCCATTTCTGCAATTCAGTATAGCAATGAGTCCATACTGTTATTTATTTTGATGCATATTACTGTTGAGCGCTTGAGCTGAACTGTGTTACAGATCAGAGCAGTCATAGATGGTCAGTCGGGGCTGGTCTGAACGGGGAGGCTGTCGGGTATCTCATTGCCGTGACTACAGGTCGCTCCACCGGTGCATTACTGCAGAGCGCAGCGAGGAAGAGTTGCACCAAATGCGACGCTGTTGCTCAGTTTTTCTTTAAAAGGACAGAGCAACGCTTCCTCATTTATGGACGCTTATCCATTCGGGTTAAGCAGAGGACATCTGCTAATAGCGTGATGCAGTAATGTGAAACAGACGACTATTTTACGTTATTGCATTTAGCCAATGTTGCAGCTAGACATTGCGCTACCACTCCTAGCAGGTATTAGGTAAAAGTATTTTTTTTAAAAATTTATATAGAATTAATCAAATCTAATTGTCCCTGAGCTTGGACTATTCACAGACTTTTGTTTTTGTTTAAGCAAGCTCATTAAAACACCCACAACTCCACTCCATGTGACCACACACTTTTTTTCTACATGTAAAATGGAGGCGCTAGGCACCAATACTTCCTCTTACATATGTAATTACATTTACTCTGTATGTTTATGTGCAATGTATGTTGCTAAGACCAGGCTGATATTTGGTTTGTGTAATGGCTATTTAATATCATCATGCAGGACTGGTTATTGTTTATATTGACAGAATCCGCTTAATTCGCGTTCATATACGTGCTAGGTGTCATTTTGAAACAGTTTTAGCTGCCCTATAGAAGTGAATGGAGAGCGACAAATACCATATTCTGGATTATCACCCCAGGGGAGCACAGAGCAATTTACAAACATATTTCACCACCATTTGGACATATCATGGCCAGGTAGCTACACAACCCAAAGTTCTACCAAAGCTGAGTTGTGCTTTAATTATACCTGATGCGGTATAAAAAAACATCACTACTGATCTATTGGGTGTTGATAAGCCAATCAGCAGCAAGGTTGTACAGCTTCCATGTGATCATGTGATGTGTGTTTGTCAAACACAAGGCCTTGCTGCTGATTGGCTGCCTTATCAACACCCAGTAGATAATAGTGTTTAAAAGAAAAGATTACTGGAAAAAAAGACTAAAGAAAGCTGATATGCTTCATGGTGGTAATGCTTGGTGTTACGCTTAAAAAAACATTACATGATTATTGATACATGGTATATCGCCCGGCCCTAGTCCTTCCAAGCGATCTGGTGGCGCCATCGAGGTAGGAAGCAAACAAAATGAGATCTATGCTGCAGGTCCCCAAGGTATTCAGGGAGGACAGCAGGAAGTGGTGGTCAACTGTGTCAAACACTATAGACATATGACACAGAGCAACTGAGACACAGGAAGTGGTGTAATGGCGAGAGGAGGTGCGTTTCAAATATGTCACACGGTTGTGAAGCATCCACTGCGATTCTGCTCCTGTGGTAGGCGCCGTTCCCGGACGGTAATGCGAGTTTGTCCCTGCATCTCCGGATATCTGACCATCTGGTTTCTACTGCAGCCAAGAGAAAGCGCGAAATACAAAGCCTTACTAAGTTTCTGTCTCTGGAACTTCTCCAGCTGCATGAGAGGCTAACTGTCCCTTTGTCAAATTAGTAAAAAAAAAAAATCGTCCTCGTCTACTTGGCTGTTTGCAGTGACCGAAATGGAAGGATTCACATTTGGTTTCTCTCTTCCCCCCCTCATCTCTACAGTACCTAGTTCTTGTTGTTGTTAAACAAAGCATTTCCTATAAGTAGGAACTGTTGAGGAAGTTGTATGAGGAAGTTGAAAGCTGCAGGGTGGAAATGCAACAGCATAAATTGGTTTGTAAAACAGTGTGTGTCCCTCAGTGAAAGCACATTCGCAAGGCTGGCCACCTAATCAACTGGAACCAATTACTGAGGAAAAAAAACGAAGAGAGCGCAAGGGGGTGGGGGGGTTATTTTGGAAGCATTTGTTTTTGTTTTATTGAGTAGCCTTTTATATAAACGTAATGCTTGCATAAGAAGTTATAGAAAATAATTATCTTGCTTTTGTTAAATTCTTTCTGAGAGTGAGGGAAATGGGGAATGGGCAGTTTGTTACAGAGTGAAAATAAAACTGCGCCTGCTGCAGTGGTCTTGACCCGAGATGCTCTCTGGAAAGGGGAGTTATGATTTGTGAGACTGCTTTCTTGCAGTCTCATTGGTTCTTGGAGCTTCTTGGTTCTTGGAGCTCTACCTACAGGAGACCAACAGAAGCGCTGGTCTATTAGAAAAGCAAATCTCTAGAATTCTTTGTGGGTTTTCCTCGTATAGGTGTCAATCTGTTTGCGTTGGGAACCAGTGGTGGGTTTTGGGAGCGTTTGAGATGCATTGCTGTATTGGGATGGCAGGTATGCCATCCGCCAAGGTACGGCTTGGCAGCGCATGCCACATATCTATACAGCACCAAGAGTTTGGCACTTTTCAGGTAGAATATGTTTCAACATCAACATTCACCGCAGTCAAATTAAAGACTGTACCTCTTTAAATGCAATTGTTTGTGTACATGGATGTGTGTTGACAGGTTGATGAAAAATGAGTCCTGTGTGGGAAAATATGTCTACAATAGGGCTCCATTTTGGGTTGCGTCGCAGAAAATGCATTTACTAATTAAGTGGGTTGTGGGCTCAAAGTTTGGCTACTGGCTCGTCTGGCTCATAAACCTTCTGTAGGTTTATGAGCCAGACAAGTGAGGCTTCCACTGTAGCGACACAGCAGCACGGTGTCCCATAACCGTCTTAGAACGTTGCCCCTCGCCCGTTCTCAGTACCCCTCTCTGCTCCCCCCGCAGAACCTGGTCAACAAGATGTGGCTGGGCGTGGCCTCACAGGACAAAATGGAGATCCGCAGCTGCCTTCCCAAGCTGCTGCTTTCAGAGCACAAGGCCCTGCCCTACTTCATCCGCAACAAGCTGTGCAAGGTCATTGTGGACATCGGCAGGCAGGACTGGCCCATGTTCTACCACGACTTCTTCACCAACACCCTTCAGGTAACCAGGGTTTGCGTCAGTGAACATTTGGAGAAGTGGTCGTCCGTGTTATGCAGTGCCCTCCCCTATTATTGGCACCCCTGGTAAAGATGAGTAAAAAGGGTTATAAAGAATTCACCCTTTGGTGAATTAGCTTAAGCTCACACTGAAAAAATGAGAAAAATCCACACTGACCGCGATTTATTCGCACGAATAAATCGCACGTTGAAAAATAAAAACGTACTCCTGTATTGTTCTTGCATATCAAACGCGAAATGTCCTTTGCGAAAAGGCGGCATTTAATTTATTCGCAGCAAGGTCGTATTTTGCGAGTTTTCATTTGCAAAACTATTTATCCAATCATAACAAGTTTCCATGACTGACGTCACCGCACTGCCACAACAAACTACAACATTCAGTATGGCGGACCAACTGATTTTATATGTTTCCCAGTATAGCGTACTCTTTGATAAGGGACATAAAAGTTACAAAGACAACGATTTGAAGGACAATTTGTGGAAAACCATAGCTGAGCAAATAGGCTATGAAGATGGTGGGTTTATAGCTAAATGGTTGCAATACGCACAACTTGCTATCTGATGAGCTCCCACAGGTTATTACCATTGGCTTAAAAGTTGTCTCCAGCTATTTTAGCCAGCTAACGTTAGCTAACCTTTAGATCTAACGTTAACGTTGATAGCAGTTCATGTGAAGAAGATAACAAGCCAGTGGCGATTACACACAAACATAGCAACATGATACGTAGGCCTATTTATTTTTTGACTTTATGCGAGTTAATGTAGGCTACGCTGTCGTTTGCCTTGGTGAAAACAAAGGATGAAAGCTAGCTAACCGCTATGTGTGATATTGTTTCGTGGATATTTGCCGTAGTAATTGTGGGCTATAGGCTAACCGATGGAGAAAGACGACACGTAGGCTAGCTACCGGGTCTGGCCAGGGGCAGCCACTGTGGTGGAGGGAGAGAAAGGTGGAGGAGGAGAAAGGCTGGGTAGAGTAGCCTAGATTAAATGTTTTAGATGCTACTTTTCTCTATAATTTTCCAACAGTGATCCTTGGGGATTTTTTTGCCTCTCTTACCATCCTCCTCACTGTGCGTGGGGAAAAAATAAACTTTGGTCCTCTTCCAGGCAAGTTTGTAATGGTTCCAATTGCTTTGAACTTTTTAACTATTGCCCTAACGGTAGATATGGGCATTTTCGTAGCTATTTTTTATAGCCATTCCCTGACTTATGAAGCTCAACACACTTTTTCCCTCATTTGATTTGTGCATTCCCTTATCTTTCCCGTGTTAATGTATGAATAAGGGAATATGTCCTCTGTGTCACCTCATATTTATACCCCAGTGAAACAGGAAGTCATGGATAACTGCTTGAAAGTTCTTAAACACTCTGATCAACTTAAAAAAGTTAAATATAAATGGAAAAAATGCTTGAACAACAAGAACACGAACATACATCCTCCTTAAACCCAATATTCTATTGTCTTGTCTTCATGTTTACCCTGCATGGGATCATGTAATAATAATGTAATTCATCTTGTCTTTGGTTCAAAAAGTCTGAAAACCCATGCTTCCTGTGCTGTGCGGTCTATGTAGATGGGGCGGGGGGGGGGGTGAGCAGGGGGGAGGGGAAGTCAGTGGATGGGAGTGAGGAGTGAGGGGGGAGGGGGTTACCTGAAGGCGTTGCTTTAAATATTCTCGACTCACGAAATGTACTTTCCAACACCCCGAGAGACGACTACATTATTCCTCCCAAGCAACCACTTAAATCATGAAAGGACTGCAGTGCGTGAAACTGAGCAGCGCTGAGAAACACGGACCTTTCTCATTATGGGCTGTGCGTGAAACTGAGCAGCGCTGAGAAACACGGACCTTTCTCATTATGGGCTGCAGCGCTGAGAAACACGGACCTTTCTCATTATGGGCTGCATGTCTGTACTCTGGGATGTGACCTCAGAGTCTGTAAAAATGACATTCCCGTAATCGCGGCCTAGGGGTGCTTGAGCAGGGTATTGGAGCTGAGGGGTTTAACACGTCCGTCCGTCCATCTGTGGGCACGCTCAGCTGATCCAGTCTCCCGCCATGGCGCCGCTGGGCCTGATCCTGCTGAAGACCACGTCGGAGGAGCTGGCATGCCCGCGGGAGGACCTGAGCGTGGCACGGAAGGACGAGCTGCGGAAACTGCTGCTGGAGCAGGTGCCCTCGGTGCTGAGCCTGCTGACCGGTGAGCCCCCCCTCCTCCTTAAATATATATTAAAGGATACATATTTATATAAATATAAAGGTTGATCAATAGGGAACAAGGCTCTGACACATCTTAACTACGCTGCTTGTATCCTTCATCTCCAAGTAAAGAGGTTCAACTGGTGCTGTTTTTCATTTGTTTTCTAACTGAACCGCATGACTTGGGGTATTTCCTGATTGAAACAAAAAATGAGAGAAAAAAGGAAAACCAAATGTGTTTGCTGGTGTAGAAATGCTCAAGTTAAATTTAAGCATGTTCTGCTGCAGTTTTCAGGTTAAATCTGCTCTTAGTTGGTTCTAATGCAGTGTGCAGGTTAAAACTGTTCTTAGTGTGTTCTATTGTAGTGTGCAGGTTAAATATTCTCTTAGTGTGTTCTAATGCAGTGTTGCAGGTTAAATCTGCTCTTAGTGTGTTCTAGTGCAGTGTGCATGTTAAATATTCTCTAAGTTTGTTCTATTGCAATGTGCAGGTTAACACTGTTCTAGTGCAGTGTGCAGTTTAAATCTGCTCTTTGTGTGTTCTAGTGCAGTGTGCAGGTTAAATCTACGTTTAGTGTGTTCTAGTGCAGTGTGCATGTAAAATCTGCTCTTTGTGTGTTCTATTGTAGTGTGCAGGTTAAATCTGCTCTTTGTGTGTTCTAGTGCACTGTGCAAGATAAATCTGCTCTTAGTGTGTTCTATTGTAGTGTGCAGGTTAAATCTGCTCTTTGTGTGTTCTAGTGCAGTGTGCAGTTTAAATCTGCTCTTTGTGTGTTCTATTGCACTGTGCAAGATAAATCTGCTCTTAGTGTGTTATATTGTAGTGTGCAGGTTAAATCTGCTTTTTGTGTGTTCTATTGCAGTTTCCCAGTTGAATATTATCTTAGTGTGTTTTAGTGCAGTGTGATCTAGTGCCGTGTGCAGGTTACATCTGTTCTTTGTGTATTCTAGTGCAGTGTGCAGGTTAAATCTTCTTTTAGTGTGTTCTAGTGCAGTGTTGCAGGTTAAATCGGCTCTTTGTGTGTTCTAATGCAGTGTTGCGGGTTAAAACTGTTCTTAGTGTGTTCTAGTGCAGTGTGCAGTTTAAATCTGCTCTTTGTGTGTTCTAGTGCAGTGTGCAGGTTAAATCTGCTCTTTGTGTGTTCTAGTGCTGTGTTGCAGGTTAAATCTGCTCTTAGTGTATTCTAGTGCCATGTGCAGGTTAAATCATCTATATGTTTCTTCTAGTGCAGTGTGCAGGTTAAATCTGTTCTTAGTGTGTTCTAGTGCCGTGTGCAGGTTGCATCTGCTCTTAGTGTATTATATTTCAGTGTGCCGGTTCAATCTGGTGGTTAAATCTATCATGTGATTTCCCCCCACCCCCGTATTGATGTGAGATCATTCCTGCTGCCTCACAGGTATTCTGGAGACGATCTGGGATAAGCACAGTGTCACAGCCACCACCCCTCCCCCCTCTCCCACGTCAGGAGACAGCGGTAAGATCCCAAGGCCTCTCAAAAAAAATACTTTCAATTCCAGCAAAGGGACTTCAGGCTATGATATTGATTTTACCCCCTGCATGGTACAAATAGACATTAATGTCAATGGTACTGGAATTTGTTCATGAATACTCTGTGATTAGTGTGGCCAAACATTGAAGAATGGTAACAATTCATGTTTGTTACTGAGTTGTAAGATTCTCAGTCCTGAGTCTATTATTATTAGTTGTAGTAGAAATATGGTAGAATCCATTATAGGGTTGGGCAATATTTTCTATTTTCAGATCGTCCTATCGCCATCATCAGAGATCACAGATACCCGATCCCATGGTCGGGAGAGGGGGGGGGGGGCACTTAATATGATATTTATTATTATTATATTATTATTATTACTATTATTACTATCCTCCTATTGTGTTACTTCACAATCAAGTTATGATTTAGCCTACGTTTAGGCCTGCACTGTATGCGTGTGAATGTCTAGTCTCGATAATTTGCTGTCGGCTGAACACGTGTCAAGTGTCAACTGCTACGACGAAGGCTGAATATATAATACATTTAGCGTACATGAATGATCATAGCCTACTATTTGAAAGAGATTAAATATTTTGCAAATGTTAGCCCACTCCCAATAAAATTGTCACCATTGTTGTCAAAGGTATAGACTAGTGCTATAACAGCGCTCCAGGACATAGGCTAATTTTAATAGTAAAAAAATTGCTCTTTTTAAAATAATAATCACATTGTCAATGCGGCAAATAAAATGTATCTATCCCATCTTTGGCAATCTCAATGTAGCATTCGACGTTGAGCTTTTTTCAATCATGTATATTTAAAATAAAGCTTGTCCTTCGACTTTAATTACTGTGAACTGTTTATGGGAGTATCAACAAATGGGGTCTGAAACGAGATGACGTCTATTGTCGTTTTAGCCGTTTTAGCCACTTTAAACAACAACCAGTAGCTGCTGTTGTCCGGCAGCGGAAAGACTGGGATTTGAAAACTGAATAGCTACATCGCTTCAACGCTCTGGGACTACAGTCATTCACACAGTGTTGCCATGTCTGCACACGGATACAATGCAGAAGTGCGAATGGAGGGAGAAGAGCTTATTTTCGACCGATTACATTTTATTTATACAAATTAAAAAATGTTAAAAACATAGTCAGGAAATTACTCGTGGTGTAGAATTTTAAACAATTCATTAAAAATAATTTTATTTAGTGCTGTTTGCAGTAATTTCTAAACGGCCCAAAAATCGCCTTTATGTTGGCAGAGGCATCGGCAATCGACGATCGTCTTGTCGATCGTCGATACACAACGTCAGTTGAAGATGCATATTGTGTTTCATAAGAGCTGTCATGGTGACTGTACCTCATGAAAAACGGTGCTAAGATGTGCAGGGATGTGACTGACCGCTTCACCAGCAGGCCTAGGGTGTGGGCTGACGGCTGTGTTTTGACGCTCCTGCAGGAGAGCTGCTGGGCAGTCTGCTCCAGGGGACGGTGTACTCCAAGCTGCTGTCCCAGTCCATCCCCCAGCTGGACCAGGAGAGCATGCAGCTGTGCTCTCTGGCCCTGGAGTGCCTGGCCCACCTCTTCAGCTGGATCCCCCTCTCCACCAGCATCACACCCTCCCTCCTGGCCACCATCTTTCACTTCGCCCGCTTCGGCTGCGACCTGCGGGGAGGCGCGAGCCTCAAGAGCAAGCTGGGGCCCTCCATCTACTCCTCCTCGTCTTCCTCCAACGGCAGCTCCGCCGGAGGCCCCCCGCCACCCTCATGCCCGGTCAACGGCAGTACCGCGCAGGCACCGGGCGCGGGCAGGGCGGACCGGGCGCGGCTAGGCGTGCTGGCCATGACCTGCGTCAACGAGTTGATGTCCAAGAACTGCGTGCCGCTGGACTTCGAGGAGTACCTGCTGCGCATGTTCCAGCAGACCTTCTTCCTGCTGCAGAAGCTGACGAGGGAGAACAACGCCCACACTGTCAAGACCAGACTGCAGGAGCTGGACGAGGGGTAAGTCCCGCAACGCACCCCTCCGCACACCCTCCGCACCCCCGGCCCCCCCCCCCCCCGAACCCCAACCCTATCACAACGCCCACACTCTCAAGAGCAGACTGCAGGAGCTGGACGAGGGTTAAGTCCCGCAACGCACCCCTCCGCACAACCTCCCCCACCCCGACTCTAACCCAAACCCTATCCCAACGCCCATATACTATCAATGGCAGGCTGCAGGAGCTGGAAGAGCAGTAAGGCCTGTAGCGCACCCCTCCGCACTCCCCCCCCCCCCCCCCCCCCCCAACTCTCTGCACAGGGTAGCGCTACACAGGAAACCAGGGCAGCATCCCAAAAAACGACTTCAAGTCAACAAAGCATAGTATAAACCTCAACCACACCTGCTCGGTAGCCAGTGAAATGGTGAAGGAAGGAAGGAAAGAATAGAGGAAGGGAGCGAGGGAGGACAGGGCCCTGGCTGTCAGCCTGTTGGGGCGTAGACAGGCAGGCGAGGGCAATGTGCTCGGGCAAGTCCCGGCCTAGTCCCGGCCTGTCAGGATTGCACCTGAGGGCACTTGTCTCTCAGGGACGAGAGCTGCCCTTCCTCTGAAAGGGGGGGAAGGCTAGCCAATGCCCTCCTACCCCTTTTCCGCATTGTCCGCTTGGCACCTTGGGTGGCGCCGACAGGTAGGCACTGCAGGTGAGTGACCCTGCATGCTTAACCCCGCCCCCCTTCCTCCCTGTCCCCCATCCCTGCTGACTGATTTGTAATTTGGCCAATGGCTGGGGTCAGTGTCAGGAAACGGCGTGGCTTCCTTTTGTAATTGCTTCTTTCCACCAATTGGCTGCGAGGTGACCGGTCAAAGGGTAGTTGGTGGTGGTATAAAGGGGCGGCGGGGGGGAGGGGCCCATTCTAACAGCTCCATACTAACCAAAAGTCATTGCCATCTGCAAGCTTAATCAGAAAAATGTCTGGCAAACCTATACTTCTATTGGAATGTGGAAGTCATGTGGAGGATCCGCACTGAGCTTCTGTCCTAAGGGCAGCTATATTCTGGATTATGTGGATAATGGAATATATTTGAATGTGTAGTCTAAGCAGTGAGGGTCCCGTGGGGCATTACCGCGGGTAATGTTTGGTCTTGGACTTTGTATAAGAACACGTTTGACACAGCTGGGATGTCATCAGCTCACATCTGATTGTAATGTATTGTAATGAACCACACCTGGTTTTAATCGCAGCATTAAAAAAAAAAAGGGGGGGGGGGGGGGAAATCCATTGCGTACAACAATAAACGGATTCATAATTCATGTTCTTTCTGTGGCTTTATTAGATTCTCTGAGACCGCAGATCAGTCGGAACTCAGTATGAAACCATCGCGCACAGCATATGGAGATCAAAGATAAACCCTACAGATTTTAAATGTTAAACGTCATTCAGAATACAAAATGAGTAGCCTGATAAAGGGATTAAGGGTGCTCATGTGAACAGACCATTAAACTAAGGCTGGTTTGGGAATATGAGCAGATGAGTATCATGCTGGCAGTCAGAGGAATGCACATTCCTGAATATTTGGGCTTTAACAGAGGAGTGTGCCACCGCAACACATGTCATGATTATTGGAATGCTCCATGGAGACACGCTGTGGTAGGAGTCTGCAACTATCTGCTGTTAAAATGAAGAATGTACACGCGACAGATGCATACACTTGCGCACACATTCTTGGGAAATGTATTGCATAGCTCAGTTATGTAGCAAATTTTTTTATTTTATTTTATTTTATTTTTTTTATTTTTTTATTTTATTTTATTTTTTTATTTTTTTCTTCTTTCTTTTTTTTATTTTTTATAAGAAAAAGTTACAAAAAGCAGCATATCTGATGTCTGGTGATGCTAGTAATGCTATGCTGTAGATAACGGGTTTACTTTCTGCTTAACTATCCAATTCAGTGAGTAGAAATTTGTATGAACCAGTTATGATATATACTTTTTTTTTTTTTTTTTTTCATTTGTTATGGCTACTCCCAGCTCCATTGCCTCATAATACACAGACCAGCTATAGTACACAGGCTCTCTGGCAGCTGAGAATGTGCAGTCTTTGTGGTTTTGTCATGCAAGCGCTAAATAGATTGGTACTTTATATAAATATCTGGAAAATCCCTCTATGGCAATAGTTTCTAGTTGCATCACTTGTGTCATTTGACTTACACGCACATGCACACACACAAACACAAAAATCGATCTTCTACACCTACCCCCGACTGGCTCTTGACTAGCCTGTTTTTTTCTACTGTATTTCAGGTGTGTATGGAGTCAAGTGTTGCCGGTCTCTTAGGTAATTGTGAAGGGGTTTTAAATTGTATTTATTTTAGTTTAAGATGTTCATTAAAGCTGGCTGCCTTTTTTGTTTGTTTTGTCCACAGAAATGGTCAAGTGCGATTTTGTAAATGAACTCGGCAGATCTGTTTATTTACTGACTAAGTATAAATCTTAATATTTCTTCTGTAAAAATGCTAACTGATCTCCTCCCCTTTTCTTCTGTATTTTTACCCAGTTATGTGGAGAAGTTCACGGACTTCCTGCGGCTCTTTGTCAGCGTCCACCTGAGAAGGATAGAGTCCAACGCTCAGTTTCCTGTCGTGGAATTCCTAGCACTGCTCTTCAAATACACGTTCCACCAGGTGCAGCACATGTTAATGAAATTCACTTTCCACCAGCTATAGCACATGCTAATTAAATTCACTTTCCACCAGCCATAGCACATGCTAATTAAATTCACTTTCCACCAGCTATAGCACATGCTAATTAAATGCACTTTCCATCAGCTATAGCACATGCTAATTAAATGCACTTTCCATCAGCCATAGCACATGCTAATTAAATTCACTTTCCACCAGCTATAGCACATGCTAATTAAATGCACTTTCCATCAGCTATAGCACATGCTAATTAAATGCACTTTACATGAGCTGTAGCACATGCTAATCAAATACACTTTCCACCAGGTATACAGTGGGGTGCAAAGATTTGGGCACCCCTGGTCAAAATGCCTTTTATAATTAATATCTAAGTGAACAGAAGCTAACCTGACCTCTAAATTGTACAAAGTTAAACATGACACTTTTAAATTTTAAAGCAAGATTACTTTTTATTTAAATGTTTTACATTTTTTAAATAATAAAAAAGGGAAATGGCCCTGTGCAAAAGCCCTAACGAGTAAATCACCTACAATTAATATCTTCACATTTGAAGAAATGTGTTGTGTTTAACCATTTAGGGGTCAGGTTAGCTTCTCCTCACTTGGATATTAATTGTAAAAGGCATTTTGACCAGGGGTGCCCAAAATGTTTGCACCCCACTAGTAAAAATCTATTTTAAGTAACATGCTAGTCCAATGCACTTTCCACCCAGTATATCACCTGCTAATCAAATGCACTTTACACCAAGTATAGCACATGCTAATGTGATTATCAAGGATATGATGGTATGGTACCTAATTATAAGAGGAGGGTGAATTAAGTTTTGGGCTCTGTGTTAACAAAAAAATATTTTTGCAGCCCACTCACGAAGGCTACTTCGCTTGCCTTGACATCTGGACCATCTTCTTGGACTATTTGACCACTAAAATAAAAAGCCGGCTTGCAGACAGAGACAGCGTACTGAACAGGTACGTAAGTTACTTTAGGAAATGTTTACAAGGGAAGACCGTTTTGAATCGGTTTCAGTTCCATTGTCGCGTGTGTGTGTGCGCGTGTGTGTGTGCGCGTGTGTGTGTGCGCGTGTGTGTGCGCGTGTGTGTGCGCGCGTGTGTGCGCGTGTGTGTGTGCGCGCGTGTGTGCGCGTACTGTGTTTGTAGAGGAAATTGTCTTGTGCAAATCATATATATCTTCTTTTTGGCCCACATAATAACAATAACTTCAAAATGCAAGACATGATTAAGAAGGCACTGGACGCTCTTTAAGTGCTAAATATTTAATGGAGATAAATAATATTATTAAATAATATTTAAAAAATCTAGTAAAAATCTATTTTAAGTAAGTTTAAAATAACATGTCCTTATAAGAGATGTAAAACTAGTGTGTTACTGCATTTCTAAGGACCTCAAAGCATTACATATTTTATGAGGCCGTACATCTGTACAAGGCTGAATCTCCATCTGTTTTTAGCCTTGTTGTTGGAACATTAAGGAGAGCCTTCTGAACCGATCTGGACTGCTTGCCTAGCTGATAGGGAGCTACCATTTTGACCATGCAGTCGAGGGCTAAGCCATGTGCATCAGGGCAGTGTTTTTCAACCTTTTTTGAGCCACGGCACATTTTTTACATTAAAAAAAATCCTGAGTCACACCACCAACCAAAAGTGTTACTAATTAAGTGAAGTTGGATAATTTCCCACGGCACACCTGACGATCTCTCATGGCACACTAGTGTGCCGCGGCACAGTGGTTGAAAATCACTGCATCAGGGTAAACTTTTTATTTTTCAGGATCTGAAAGTTTCCCACACTGCTGAAAACAGCGGGTCCAGCTTCCTTTTCTGTGTGTGTGCACGCGCAATGTGCGTGCGCCCGTGTGTGCGTGTGTGTGTGTGTGTGTGTGCGCCCGTTCGTCCGTGTGTGTGTGTGTGTATGTGCGTGCGCCCGTCCGTGTGTGTGTGTGCGTGCGTGCGTGCGTGCGTGCATGTACGTGTGCGCAGTGTGCGTAAATGCGTGTGTGTGTACATGTGCACGTTTATGTGTGTGTATGCAGTGCAGTGCAGTACCAGCTGATGGTCCAGCCCGGTTCTCTGCAGGTATAAGGACGCCCTAGTGCTGCTCCTCAGGGAGGTTCTGAACAGGATCCAGTTCCGGTACAACCAGGCTCAGCTAGAGGAGCTGGATGACGAGGCGCTAGATGACGACGTGAGTTCCGCTCTGTATTTTACAGGCCTCTGTACAACACCTAATGATTAAATATGGTTTATTTATAAAGTAGCTCACAAGCAGCAAGCGTGTGGCTAATATAACACAAAGTGAATGTCCTTATAACATATGAATGTAATTAAAGGCCCGCTCAGTTATTTCTGTTGCTAATCGACGAAAATGACATGCATGGCAACTAAGTGCCTCGATAGATCATGCTTCTCGTATTTTTTTTTTTTTTTTTTTTACTGTAACCAGCCACATTACAACACAACAAAACTATTTCTGAGACATGGTTTATTTAGCGAAACGTTAGCTGACTATTCTTTTCGATATATTATCTGACGAGTGAGCTCCAAGTAAAGACGATGAGTGAGTGATGAGTTTGTTTCAGTGATGACGATCTGCGCAAGGACTATAAAAAATATCAGAAATTGAAAACGGAGAAGAATGAAATGCGGAAGACGGAAGATGAACAAGGAAGTAGCGTCAGCCTGACACTTATTTTAAATACTTATTGTTCCTTTTGAAGTGTTTTTCGTTATATTTATTAGGATAATAATTCTATACTATAGTACCAAATTTTAGTCTTTTTTTCCCCGTTGTCAGCGATTAGCATTTTTTTTAGCAACCAAAATTACTGAGTGGGCTTTCGTTCGTAGCATCTACCCGAATAAAAGTCATATCTCTCACCCACAGAATGTGTGCACAGTGCAGCTGTATCTTTCTGACTGTACCTTCTCGTATTTTCGTGAATCGTAAAGCGCTTCTCGCCTAAACTGCATAGAACATCAAACAGCAGGCATCTTCATGTTTCCCTGATTTCCATAGCAACAAACAGAGTGGCAGCGGTACTTGAGGCAGAGTTTGGAGGTTGTTGCCAAGGTGATGGAGCTGCTGCCCTCTCATGCTTTCTCTACACTGGTGAGTCCCGTCTACCCGGCCTGCAGGGGTCGATGACGACATAGGAGGTTTGATTCTAAGTTCTTTATGAACAGGAGGAGGAGACCGACTGTGTTAAAGGCTGTAACGGTAGAATTTGTAGAGCACAGTTTGTGGCTGGGTAGCTAGCTAGTACACTGCTGCACAGGGAATGGAGGATAACTCTGCGTTCTCTGTGCTGTCCCAGTTCCCAGTGCTGCAGGAGAACCTGGACGTTTACCTGGGCCTGCAGCAGTTCATCGTCACCACTGGTACAGGTGAGCGCCAGCTTAAAGGTATGCTGTAAAGGCATAGCATAGTGAACCTGTCCATTACAAATCAGTGCACAAAAAAGGACCAGTATGTTTCTGGATTAAATTTTTTTTTATTTGCCTAATGGTCTGACATTTTTAATGAGCTGCAGTTTGCAGGTCGGGTATCTTGATGGAAATGCTTGACTGTGGTCCGATACAGGAGTGAACCAGATTTTGTGTTTTTAGCCGTTAAAAAAATGGTAGACAGATTAACAAAGACCAGAATATACAGCAGGCTCCTCAGGACTGGAGCTCACCACCCTTGATATAACAGCCTTCATTCAAGGAACAACAAAGGATTTCACAATTTAGTTCTATCAGTATACAATTGTGCTGTTTTCCTAACTCTGATTTTTGTGTGTGTTTGTCGCCCCCTTTAGGCCGAAGGCTGAATATAACTGCAGAGAACGACTGTCGCCGGCTGCACTGTGCGCTGCGAGACCTGAGCTCCCTGCTGCAGGCTGTGGGGCGGCTGGCCGAGTACTTCATCGGGGACGTCTTCGCCGCGCGTTTCAACGACGCGCTCACAGTGGTGGAGAGGTGAGGATCGGCTAGCCGCTTCCACGCGTTTAAAATCAGAGCGCAGTCACACGCATGCGTTTTTCTGTGTTTCTGTCTGTCTATTCATCTGTCGGTGTATGTGTGCGTGTGGTATGTGCGTGCGTGCGTGCGTGCGTGCGTGCGTGCGTGTGTGCATGCGTGCGGTCTCTTTCTCCGGAACAGGCTGGTAGAGGTGACCTGCTACGGCTCCCAGATCAGCCTGTATGACCTAGAAACGGCAGTGCCGTCCGTGCTGAAGCCAGATCTCATCGACGTGTGAGTACTGAGCCCCTGGATGTCTTCACGCTGTACATTAAACTTGTTCTTGGGTCTAGCTTTAGGGAAAGGTTTATATTTCTCAGTACACTGTCGCCAGTTCTAGCACATTCCAGTGGAAAGTCATGCCACACCACATCGCTACAATTAATATGTGCACAGTGAGGACATGATCTATGGGGAGCGTCCAACAGTAACTGTCGATTTTAATGGGCTAGACTTGGAGCAAAATCCCTCTGTTAAACATATGTCACATTGCTCACAATGCCCACAAATAAACTTCAGAAAGTCTGTGCCTTTTCATGTTGTGCAAATGTGATTAGCAGATCTTTAATCTTCAGTATTAAAGCCGTTTGCTTTTATTGAGGATAATTAAAGGTATTACAAGTAGCTTGCATATATCCACCGTTTGAAATAAATCTTTACACGTAAAAAAGTTGTGTGTAATCTACAGAAAAATGACGCGACCACAAAATCATCATTGATGATTACATATGGGCATAAACATCCCGTGGCCTCCGTCTTTTGACCTCTAATTACTAATCAAGTAAAATTAACATCCGCCAGCAGCCAAATGCTGCTAAAACATTTTTGTGGCTGGTAATATTTTCTACATTTGGCAGGTAACTAAAGGTGAAGGTTCCACAAGGTTTATTTTTTAATTTTTTCATATTTAAAGATGCCTTTTGTCTTTATTAAATACAGGCCGAGTTTTATTTGCCTGTATTTACATGTGGGCAGCACAGGGTAGGTGATTGACGGTCCCCTCTTTGACTGTATGAAACGGCACAGACAGACAGACACGACTCCGTCTGTGTGTTTCTGTGTGAACCGGTGCAGACACACAGACTGAAACGGCTCCGGTTGTGTACGTGTGTGGAACGGCACAGACGGACTGACGCGTCCCCGGTTGTGTACGTGTGTGGAACGGCACAGACGGACTGACGCGTCCCCGGTTGTGTACGTGTGTGGAACGGCACAGACGGACTGACGCATCCCCGGTTGTGTACGTGTGTGGAACGGCACAGACGGACTGACGCGTCCCCGGTTGTGTACGTGTGTGGAACGGCACAGACGGACTGACGCGTCCCCGGTTGTGTACGTGTGTGGAACGGCACAGACGGACTGACGCATCCCCGGTTGTGTACGTGTGTGGAACGGCACAGACGGACTGACGCGTCCCCGGTTGTGTACGTGTGTGGAACGGCACAGACGGACTGACGCGTCCCTGGTTGTGTACGTGTGTGGAACGGCACAGACGGACTGACGCGTCCCTGGTTATGTACGTGTGAGAAACGGCACAGACGGACTGACGCGTCCCCGGTTGTGTGATTTCCAGGCACGCTCAGTCCCTGGCTGCCCTGCAGGCCTACTCCCATTGGCTGGCACAGTTCTACAGCGAGGTGCAGCGGCAGAACCAGGCGCGATTCATCAACCTCATCACCTCTGCAATGGACGCTAGCGCTCCCCTCATCAGTGCCAAGGTACGTATGTCCCGACCACGCCCCCCTCCTGACCCCCTCACCACACAAACACTCAGCCTTCTGAGAGAGAGAGAGAGTAAGAACATAACCAAGTAAACGGCAGGATACAGCACAGATTCACAAAACTCTTTCTAAGGGCTGATAATGGTGTTCAACATACAATCTTCTTGCAAAACACGGTATAAATTGGGGGGGGGGGGGGGGAGAAGTCAGACACTCTTTATGCTTCTGTAATTTATTCCCAGTGTGGTATAAGAACAAAAACCCCAACGTTTCGGCACACAGTGCCTTTGTCAGGGTTGAGCCCAAAATGTTATTATTATTATTTTTTTTTTTATACCACATTGGGAACAAAAATTACGGGAGCATAAAGAGTGGGCAACTTTCTTCCTTCCAATTTATGAGTTTTCTCCAGCTATCCAGCACCTTTTATAAAGTTTTGATAATCCAAAACCGGTTCTTAATTATCTTTTAATGTGCAGCAGCCTCCAACAAGATGAGCAACACGCCAGGCGAAACATGCTAACCATGCTGACACACCCACATGAGTAGCGAGGACTTGCCTCCGAAGCGCGTCGCAGAACGCCGCCATTAACCTGGCGACGACTGCTAGTTCCAGAGCAGAGCGGTCGTAACGTTTCCCGAATGTTCGTCCTTCCAGGTGCCGGAGAAGCTGCTGCTGTCGGCGTGCCATCTCATGGTGTCGATCGCCACGACGGTCCGGCCCGTGTTCCTGGTGACGGTGCCGGCCGTGCAGAACATATTCAACCTGATCACGGACAGCCTTGCTCGCCGGCTCCCCCCAGAGGTCAGCCTCCGCCACTGTCGGCCATATCTCCCCCCTCTCCGCTCACAGCATTATAACAGCAGAATGCGCCCCGCAGGCCACGGCTCATCATGACAGCAGTTAAATACACTGCTTCCCTATAGCAGAGAAACCATGGGCCGATATTGGGCTTATCTCACGTGTAGTGTACTGTCCCATTTGTAGTCAATGACGTACGTTTACAAAATGAACTACAAGAGATTCTTCAGCTGAGGTTCTGTCAGTAGAACGACGGGCTGTAGATGGAAATTGGCAAAAGGTAAATTCCGTACAGACGTCAGGCAGTGTTTCTTCACAGAGTAGTCACTGTGTTGAATAGTTTGCCAGGTCCTGTAGTACAGGCAAAAACTCTGGGGGTTTTCAAGACCAGTATACGGTGCTCGATAGCATCTAGTTTGTAGATGAACAGTGAGCTCTAGGTACCTCTTAGTGGTAGGAAAATGGTGAGCGTTGCTGGGCTGAATGGCCTGTCATTGTTACGTTATATGTAATTTTATTTTATGTTGAGTTATGTCACGTCATGTTATGTAGATGCGTGTGTATTTTGATGGATTCTCTGCAGGCCCAGGTGCTGGTGTGCAGAGCTCTGTCCAACATGCTCCTCCTGCCCTGGCCCAACCTACCGGAGAGCGAGCAGCAGTGGCAAACGCGCTCCACCAGCCACGGCAGCCTACTGGCAGCCCTCACCCGCAACTACCGCCAACTGCGCGCCAGCGCCAACCTGCAGCAGCGCCGCGTGGGCCTGGACGACAGTGAGTTTGCGAGAGGCAGCCCTCGTCACCGCGTCTCGCGCGGACCAGCCTGGGGACCCCCGCCCCCAAAAAAACGATCATCATTTTATACACCCATCCTTACCTAATGAATCATTTATCCGTCTCGTTTCTAAGGTGCAGCACTTTTATTATAACAAACGTAATGTACAGAGCCCCACCCAAAACGGTGATGTCTCCTGGGTAACACCCCCCACCCTTCTGCTCCCTGATTGTGTATGGCGGTTTCTGAAAATGTATCGGGGTGGGGGCAGCCAGTATGTGATTTATCCCTCTGAATTTGTAGAGCTCATTTCCAAAGAGTTTTACATGCAAAATTTACCCAAAATGATACCTAAAATGAGCACATAAATTAGGGCCTGCCTGACAATTTTGTTGCCGATACCGATATTACCTGCCAATTTTTCCCCCCCCCCCCCCCCTTTTTTAAGCATTGGTCAAAGATTTAACAGACACCAATAGTCTTAGAGAAACTGTGCTTTTAGCTAGTCAACTAAACGTATTTCATGAAGAAGAAAAATATTAATAACAATA
Organism: Ilyophis sp. 1 JC-2022; assembly: GCA_022702515.1. Classification (NCBI taxonomy): domain Eukaryota; kingdom Metazoa; phylum Chordata; class Actinopteri; order Anguilliformes; family Synaphobranchidae; genus Ilyophis; species Ilyophis sp. 1 JC-2022. Next base: position 77,338,218 of record CM040394.1, read on the forward strand.
ATTATCAACTGAAATGAATGAAAATGAATAGCATAAAAGCACAAACTGGCAAATGTATTAAACAAACCTCTTAGCAATAACCTTCTTTGAAATAAATAGCATGCACTCTCACATGAATTCAAACTAGTTATGTAAAAGGAATATTCAAAATATGTAAAATAAACCTTTTAGGGAACCTCCCTCTTGAGAATAAAAAAATGCTCATAGATGTATCTCACAAATGAACTACTCAGTGCTGTCCCAGCTTTACTAAACAACAAATCCTGTATGCCATCAATGACCTGGAACAGTCACGAGTTCAAACAGTGGCTTCCTGTCATAAGTGTTATAAGTTTCTGTCTGGTAGCAATATTGCAGTTTGCAGTGTCCACAACACTTGGGCCACATTAGAAAATGAACTTCCTCATAGCTGCAGGAAGTAAGTGCCGTCGAACACGGTAACTAACGCTCGCTCTGACAAAACTAATTAACGATGTTTGTTATGTTCAAGCTTTCTTTGCTATTTTTACAATCTGCGTTTGAATGATTAAAACATTGAAGTCTGATGTTTGCCCTCGCTGGTTACGTTACTGTTTAAGTTGGGAGAAAATTGTACTCACCGCAAGTGTGCAGTGTTGCACCACGTTATGCACCTCTGCCAGCCCAGGCGTCGTTTTAACTCACAAAACTTCTTCAGTGTGGATAACAGATGGACCAATGAGTTAAGTGAGATGGACCCTGATACCCCATATTAGTGAAATGAGTTAGTCTCTATGTGTGGCTAATATTCAAAATGACTCGTGTCCGTGAATGGTTTTCTTTATTGCCTTTTCAAGAGACTTTATCAGTGCTGTATAGGTGGGATGGAGACACTGAAATCTGCTAAATGTGCCCTTAATGAACTTTCCCTGATTAATTATTCTCTTTCCTGGGACCTTTGCTTTGGTAGCGGTGGAGAAATGTTTCCAAGATCAAATCAAGGGTTCATGTTGCATAGCGCTGTTGCCATGGTTTCTTCGCAAGTGTCTTCTGTGAGATTCAAGCATTGTGCTGTACATGGTAATTAGTCCACAAATGAGGGACAGAAAAGTCGTGGAAAAACTGTTTTCAGACAAGATCCGCAGGGTTTTCAGGAGATCCACAGGGTCTTCCTGTTTTGTTTATACCTCATTTGGTAGCTAATTCAGACCCAAGAAACCAGGTGCGGTGAGTTAACTGTAATCAGCTGCTTTAATGGATCAGTTGCCTGCTGGATAATAATGGAAACCAGCAGACCCTTCGACTCTACGGGGCCAGGTTGAGGACCGCTGATTTAAGAGCAGTGTGTGTGTGTCTGTGTGAGACCGTGTGTGTGTGTCAGAACGTGTGTGTGTGTGCGTGTGTGTGTGTGTGTGTGAGAGAGACCGGGCTGCTCACCCTCCTGTTCCCCTCTCCTCTGACTCAGTGAAAGCAGAGCTGCATCAGACCCTGAGAGTGCTGAGAGACATTGTGGATAGCATCTCTGGCGAGGCCACCAAGTCCCGGCAGATCTGCTACCAGTCCCTGCAGGAGTCTGTACAGGTCTCTCTCACGCTCTTCCCCATCTTCATCCACCAACCAGGTACGGACCCCACAAGCATGTACACACACATACACTCGCATGCAGACATTCACATACATACACACACGCACGCACTCACATGCAGACACACACACATGCACGTATGCACACACACTCATGTTCACACATACTCACACACTCCCTCGCGCACACACGCACATATTGACACACTGACAGAAGCACATACTTATTCACACATGTACACATTCCCTCACACACACACACACACACACACACACACATTCACACACACAGATGCATCTTGCCTGCGTGGGATCTTTGACTCTGTTCTGATTGAATGGAAGGCTGCTTACCCAGGCAAAGGTTTGCAGTCTTATCTGAGATCTGGTGTGGGTGCAGTTTATTCTCCGTGGTTTTATTGCTAGACTTACCAGCACTCAACTGTGCTTCTTGTATAAGATTGTTTTTGTAAAATAAATTAAAAATTAATGGTTGGCTGAGGGGAAAAAATTAACTTTGAGTTAACCTTTACCCCCTTAGTATTACTTTCATGGCTTTATTTGACCTTTGACCTTTTGAGGAAATTGTAGGAACAGTATAAGTCTTGGTGCTTTTTCCATAAACACGTATGCAGGCAATACAAATTTGTTTACTCATACACGTAAAATTTATCACATAAACATGCAAAAATGCAACCCTCTCTTTCACCCCCCCTCTCTTTCTCCCCCTCTCTCTTTCCCTCTCTCTTTCTCCCCCTCCCTCT